>JBAMAX010003594.1:0-28170 GCA_037043745.1 Chymomyza amoena | reverse complement strand
TAATAATGAAAAACAACATCAGCCAAATAGCCACCACAACCACGCTTACAGGATCATATCCTTTTCATTAAATTTTCCATAACCAAATCACAAAGTGTCCTCGATAGTCTCACGAATTCTTTCTTTGAGGTCTTGAATCGACGCTGGGCTGTTGGCGTAGACCTTATCTTTCACGTGGACCCAAAGGAAGAAGCCGCAAGGTGTTAAATCACAAGATCTCGGTGGCCAATTGTGATCACCTCTTCGAGAGATATCACGGTCCGGAAATATTTCCCATATGAGAGCAATGGTTTCGTTGCTTGTGTGGCAAACGTTGTGCAGATCAATACTATCCAACTCCAACCATAAAAAATCCTTAATAATCTCTCGATTGCGCGATTGAATGATTATTCACCCTTACTATTGAACCAACCTCATTTTCGAAAAAGTAAGGTCCAATGACCCCACCGAACCATAAAGGATGAAGAGGCTTCTCAACAAAAACTCTTGGGTTTTCCGAGCCCCCGATGCGACAATTATGCTTGTTGACGTAACCACCGAGGTGGAAATGGGACCCTCAGTCAAGATGATTTTTCGATGGAATTCCGGATCATTTTCAAGCATTTCAAGGACCCAATCAGCAAAAACACGACGTTGTTGGTGATTGGCCGGCTTGAGTTCTTGTGTTAACTGAATTTTAAAAGCCTTAAGACCCAAATCTTTATGCAAAATACGGTGTAATAACGGTGTAATAACATTTGTGGAATGCCCAATTCCAAAGAACGACGAGGAATGGACAAACCTGGGTTTTCTGCAACACTTTGGGCTACAGCAGCAATATTCTCAGTTGTTCTTGAGCGACGTGTTCGGTTTTTATTCTTCACATCACAAACTTGTCCTGACAGCTCGAATTTTTCCACCAATTTTTGTATTGCGGTCCGACAAGGTTTTAATAATTTCAATGTGTTGTTGAAGCGTGTATCTTTCTATTTTTAGTAATGGCGTAGTTTCTACTTGTTAAATGTTAAAGGATAAAAACTTGAAAACCCTATATGAAGTATAATGTGACTCTAATAAACGAATCAATGTAGACCTTTTGTCGGTTAAGTATTACCATTACGACGTCGGATTGGGACTAGAGAGGACATCAACTTCAATCAATCTTCTGTTCCCTCTGCACAGATCTTATGCAGCTTCTTATGTGCAGCAATCGCCCCCTCATGCCTTAAATAACATGGCATGACAACAGTCTGGCACGACGAAAGGGAGGGGGAATGGAAGGATTTCTTTGTCGTCATTGAAGCTATGGGTGTAATAGACGGACCAATACATTTTCTTCCACCGGCCCAAATTTGTTCTCTACAGGCCTGCCAACAGTGAAAGAATCTCCATATATTATTACTTTTTTATACTTTCATTATACTTTTCAAAACGTCTATGATACCTTCAGACGATGCTTATGTATTTATCTGAATGTTGAGTGGTTTATGCTTATTTCCTCAGATATATTTATGCACGCACGTGGCATCCAAAACTTTTAAAGATTTTCTTGTCATATTAACCAAACAATTTTCTATAAGCTAATTATAGTACTGTCAACCTGTCGAAAGTTTCATTCAAACGTCCATCTGTTTTTCCAACTGTCATCTTATTTTGTTGAATTTCAATATTTAATTCAAACTTAAATTTGCGCTAATTGCCCTACAAGCTTGTGGTCCATAAACACTTACCTTGCCATTAGCACTTCATAAACACAAACCATTAAACCTTGTGGAACATTAGTTGCTGATGTTGCGGTTCCGTCTGGCAATAACTGCCCCAATTAAAATTATTCATTGGCAATTAGTAATTAGCTTCAAAATTTCGATTGCGCAAAAGTTCTTCTGAGAGCTTATCATAAATAAAAGTTTATTCTGTTTGCAAAGAAGCCATTTTGGTTTATGTACTCCATTTGGATGGGTACAGGTACATACTGTGGTTGCTTCTACACGGCAGCAAGTTGTGAACTGAGCTGGGCGGAGCAGCGAACAAACCAAGCTGTGTGACGGTGACAACGCGCAAAGACAATCCGTACGTAATTAATTTTCACATTCAACTGTGTCGTCAGCCGAAATTCCTGGTCCTGGGGCTGGAGATGCTCGGTGAAGCCACAGTTTTGAAATGATTTAGTTTTGTTTTCAGCGTCGCATGCTAATTTTTGGGGGCGACAATTCTGCGTTGCTTGCACAAAGTGGAGGATATTGGACACAAATATCTGTGTAGCACCACGCCTTGCAATTTATTTAACATTTCGTGAAAATGTCCAAAAACTGCATTAAGAACATTTATTTGGGTTTTCATGAATAATTATTACAAAGAACTTAACAGTCATTTAAAGTAAAAATTGAAAAACTGAAATTGTTTACAATCGTTTATTTAAATAATTAATAACTTTTTATTTTAATGAAAATTCACAATTCTTTAAAAAATTACTTGCGGACCCAATAGTTTTTCGATTTCATAGAGTCTGTCAATATCTCGCTGATTTTGAGCTTTTTGGGCCTGCAATTTCTCCCCGATAGAGTTTAAGGTATTTGCAATAGCAAGTAAAGACTCATCTTCGGTATTAAGATCTTCATTAGACATTTTGTCCCCTGTTTTAGCTGGTTCTGAAGGAAGCAGCTCAATGCCATCAAGCGCAGGTCTTGTAACAGACGTATCAACTATTGCTGAAACTACTTCGGTGGATGTTTCTTCGGAAGCAATTTTATCAGCATTAGGTTCCGACTCTGTTTCTATGGAAGCATTAGCATTTACTGGTAAAATCATATCAGCAATAGTTGTATCTGTTGGTGGTTCCACGGCTGGAACAGTGGCTGGTTGAGCAACAGGCTCTGTTACAATGGTCTGAGTAGCAGGTGTCGGGTCTATTGGAGATGGTGCAACATCATGAACTATCGCTGCTTCAATTACTGCAGGAGCCATTGAGGGCACTACCACTGGTTCAACTGGTGGATCAACGGCTGGAACAGTGGCTTGTTCAGCAACAGGCTCTGCTACAATGGTCTGAGTAGCAGGTGTCGGGTCTATTGGAGATGGCGCAACATCAGGAACTATCGCTGCTTCAATTACTGCAGGAGCCACTGACGGCACTACCACTGGTTCAACTGGTGGCTCAACGGCTGGGAAAGTGGCTGGTTCAGCAACAGGCTCTGCTGCAATGGTCGGGGTAGCAGGTGTCGGATCTATTGGAGATGGCACAACATCAGGAAATATCGCTGCTTCAATTACTGCAGGAGGCACTGGGGACACTACCACTGGTTCAACTGGTGGCTCAACGGCTGGAACAGTGGCTTGTTCACCAACAGGCTCTGCTACAATGGTCTGAGTAGGAGGTGTCTGGTCTATTAGAGATGGTGCAACATCAGGAACTATCGCTGCTTCAATTACTGCAGGAGCCACTGAGGGCACTACCACTGGTTCAACTGGTGGCTCATCGGCTGGGACAGTGGCTGGTTCAGCAACAGGCTCTGCTACAATGGTCTGAGTAGCAGGTATCAGGTCTATTGGAGATGGTGCAACATCAGGAACTATCGCTGCTTCAATTACTGCAGGAGCCACTGAGGGCACTACCACTGGTTCAACTGGTGGATCAACGGCTGGGACATTGGCTTGTTCAGCAACAGTCTCTGCTACAATGGTCTGAGCAGCAGGTGTCGGGTCTATTGGAGATGGCGCAACATCAGGAACTATGGCTGCTTCAATTACTGCAGGAGCCACTGACGGCACTACCACTGGTTCAACTGGTGGCTCAACGGCTGGAACAGTGGCTGGTTCAGCAACAGGCTCTGCTGCAATGGTCGGGGTAACAGGTGTCGGGTCTATTGGAGATGGCACAACATCAGGAACTATCGCTGCTTCAATTACTGGAGGAGCCACAGAGGGCACTACCACTGGTTCAACTGGTGGCTCAACGGCTGGAACAGTGGCTTGTTCAGCAACAGGCTCTGCTACAATGGTCTGAGTAGGAGGTGTTTGGTCTATTAGAGATGGTGCAACATCAGGAACTATGGCTGCTTCAATTACTGCAGGAGCCACTGAGGGCACTACCACTGGCTCAACTGGTGGCTCAACGGCTGGGACAGTGGCTGGCTCAGCAACAGGCTCTGCTACACTGGTCTGAGTAGCAGGAGTCGGGTCTATTGGAGATGGCACAACATCAGGAACTAAGGCTGCTTGAATTACTGCAGGAGCCACTGAGCGCACTACCACTGGTTCAACTGGTGGCTCAACGGCTTGGACGGTGGCTGGTTCAGCAACAGGCTCTGCTACAATGGTCCCAGTAGTATGTGTCGGGTCTATTGGAAATGGTGCAACATCAGGAACTATGGCTGCTTCAATTACTGCAGGAGCCACTGAGGTCACTACCACTGGTTCAACTGGTGGCTCAAAGGCTGGGACAGAGTCTGGTTCTGCAACAGGCTCTGCTACAATGGTCTGAGTAGGAGGTGTCTGGTCTATTGGAGATGGTGCAACATCAGGAACTATGGCTGCATCAATTACTGCAGGAGCCACTGAGGGCACTAACACTGGTTCAACTGGTGGCTCAACGTCTGGGACAGTGGCTGGTTCAGCAACAGGCTCTGCTACAATGGTTGGGGTAGCAGGTGTCGGGTCTATTGGAGATGGTGCAACATCAGGAACTATCGCTGCTTCAATTACTGCAGGAGCCACTGAGCGCACTACCACTGCTTCAACTGGTGGCTCAACGGCTGGGACAGTGGCTGGTTCAGCAACAGGCTCTGCTACAATGGTCGTGGTAGCAGGTGTCGGGTCTATTGGAGATGGCGCAACATCAGGAACTATCGCTGCTTCAATTACTGCAGGAGCCACTGAGGGCACTACCACTGGTTCAACTTGTGGCTCAACGGATGGAACAGTGGCTTGTTCAGCAACAGGCTCTGCTACAATGGTCTGCGTAGCAGGTGTCGGGTCTATTGGAGATGGCGCAACATCAGGAACTATCGCTGCTTCAATTACTGCAGGAGCCACTGAGGGCACTACCACTGGTTCAACTTGTGGCTCAACGGCTGGAACAGTGGCTTGTTCAGCCACAGGCTCTGCTACAATGGTCTGAGTAGCAGGTGTCGGGTCTATTGGAGATGGCGCAACATCAGGAACTATGGCTGCTTCAATTACTGCAGGAGCCACTGAGGGCGCTATCACTGGTTCAACTGGTGGCACAACGGCTGGAACAGTGGATGGTTCAGCAACAGGTTCTGCTTCAATGGTCTGAGTAGGAGGTGTCGGGTCTATTGGAGATGGCGCAACTTCAGGAACTATGGCTGCTTCAATTACTGCAGGAGCCACTGAGGGCACTACCACTGCTTCAACTGGTGGCTCAACGGCTGGGACAGTGGCTGGTTCAGCAACAGGCTCTGCTACAATGGTCAGAGTAGGAGGTGTCTGGTCTATTGGAGATGGTGCAACATCAGTAACTATGGCTGCTTCAATTACTGCAGGAGCCTCTGAGGGCACTACCACTGGCTCAACTGGTGGCTCAACGGCTGGGACAGTGACTGACTCAGCAAAAGGCTCTGCTACAATGGTCCCAGTAGTATGTGTCGGGTCTATTGGAAATGGTGCAACATCAGGAACTATGGCTGCTTCAATTACTGCAGGAGCCACTGAGGTCACTACCACTGGTTCAACTGGTGGCTCAAAGGCTGGGACAGAGTCTGGTTCTGCAACAGGCTCTGCTACAATGGTCTGAGTAGGAGGTGTCTGGTCTATTGGAGATGGTGCAACATCAGGAACTATGGCTGCATCAATTACTGCAGGAGCCACTGAGGGCACTAACACTGGTTCAACTGGTGGCTCAACGTCTGGGACAGTGGCTGGTTCAGCAACAGGCTCTGCTACAATGGTTGGGGTAGCAGGTGTCGGGTCTATTGGAGATGGTGCAACATCAGGAACTATCGCTGCTTCAATTACTGCAGGAGCCACTGAGCGCACTACCACTGCTTCAACTGGTGGCTCAACGGCTGGGACAGTGGCTGGTTCAGCAACAGGCTCTGCTACAATGGTCGTGGTAGCAGGTGTCGGGTCTATTGGAGATGGCGCAACATCAGGAACTATCGCTGCTTCAATTACTGCAGGAGCCACTGAGGGCACTACCACTGGTTCAACTTGTGGCTCAACGGATGGAACAGTGGCTTGTTCAGCAACAGGCTCTGCTACAATGGTCTGCGTAGCAGGTGTCGGGTCTATTGGAGATGGCGCAACATCAGGAACTATCGCTGCTTCAATTACTGCAGGAGCCACTGAGGGCACTACCACTGGTTCAACTTGTGGCTCAACGGCTGGAACAGTGGCTTGTTCAGCCACAGGCTCTGCTACAATGGTCTGAGTAGCAGGTGTCGGGTCTATTGGAGATGGCGCAACATCAGGAACTATGGCTGCTTCAATTACTGCAGGAGCCACTGAGGGCGCTATCACTGGTTCAACTGGTGGCACAACGGCTGGAACAGTGGATGGTTCAGCAACAGGTTCTGCTTCAATGGTCTGAGTAGGAGGTGTCGGGTCTATTGGAGATGGCGCAACTTCAGGAACTATGGCTGCTTCAATTACTGCAGGAGCCACTGAGGGCACTACCACTGGCTCAACTGGTGGCTCAACGGCTGGGACAGTGGCTGGTTCAGCAACAGGCTCTGCTACAATGGTCAGAGTAGGAGGTGTCTGGTCTATTGGAGATGGTGCAACATCAGTAACTATGGCTGCTTCAATTACTGCAGGAGCCTCTGAGGGCACTACCACTGGCTCAACTGGTGGCTCAACGGCTGGGACAGTGACTGACTCAGCAAAAGGCTCTGCTACAATGGTCTGAGTAGCAGGTGTCGGGTCTATTGGAGATGGCGCAACATCAGGAACTATCGCTGCTTCAATTACTGCAGGGGGCACTGAGGGCACCACCACTGGTTTATCTGGTGGCTCAACGGCTGGGACAGTGGCTGGTTCAGCAACAGGCTCTGCTACAATGGTCGGGGTAGCAGGTGTCGGGTCTATTGGAGATGGCGCAACATCAGGGACTGTCGCTGCTTCAATTACTGCAGGAGCCACTGGTGGCACTACCACTGGTTCAACTTGTGGCTCAACGGCTGGAACAGTGGCTTGTTCAGCAGCAGGCTCTGCTACAATGGTCTGAGTAGCAGGTGTCGGGTCTATTGGAGATGGCGCAACATCAGGAACTATGGCTGCTTCAATTACTGCAGGAGCCACTGAGGGCACTACCACTGGTTCAACTGGTGGCTCAACGGCTGGGACAATGGCTGGTTCAGCAACAGGCTCTGCTACAATGGTCTGAGTAGGAGGTGTCGGGTCTATTGGATATGGCGCAACATCAGGAACTGTCGCTGCTTCAATTACTGCAGGAGCCACTGAGGGCACTACCACTGGTTCAACTGGTGGCTCAACGGCTGGGACAGTGGTTGGTTCAGCAACAGGCTCTGCTACAATGGTCGGGGTAGCAGGTGTCGGGTCTATTGGAGATGGCGTAACATCAGGAACCATCGCTGCTTCAATTACTGCAGGAGCCACTGAGGGCGCTACCACTGGTTCAACTGGTGGCTCAACGGCTGGGACAGTGACTGATTTAGCAACAGGCTCTGCTACAATGGTCTGAGTAGCAGGTGTCGGGTCTATTGGAGATGGCGCAACATCAGGAACTATCGCTGCTTCAATTACTGCAGGGGGCACTGAGGGCACCACCACTGGTTTATCTGGTGGCTCAACGGCTGGGACAGTGGCTGGTTCAGCAACAGGCTCTGCTACAATGGTCGGGGTAGCAGGTGTCGGGTCTATTGGAGATGGCGCAACATCAGGGACTGTCGCTGCTTCAATTACTGCAGGAGCCACTGGTGGCACTACCACTGGTTCAACTTGTGGCTCAACGGCTGGAACAGTGGCTTGTTCAGCAGCAGGCTCTGCTACAATGGTCTGAGTAGGAGGTGTCGGGTCTATTGGAGATGGTGCAACATCAGGGACTATGGCTTCTTCAATTACTGCAGTATCTACTGAGGGCACTATCACTGGTTCGATAAAAACGGGTTCAGGAACAACTGAATGCTTTTCTATTGGAGTAGCAGCAGGTTCTGGTAAATTCGTCGGAGCTGTAGCTGTCTGAGCTGTTGTAGGTGGCTCAACAGCTGGAACAGTCGCAGGCTCAGGGGTTGCTAAAGGTTTTTCAATGGAATCGGCAACAGGCTGTGCAACAACAGTCTGAGTAATAGGAGTCGATTCTATTGGTGAAGGTGCAACATCAGGTACTATGGCTGCTTCAATTACTGTAGGAGCCACTAAGGGCACTACCACTGGTTCGACTATTACGGGTTCAGGAAGAACTGAAGGCTTTTCTATTGGAGCACCAGCTGGTTCTGGTACATTCGCCTGAGTAGTGGCTGTCTGTTCTGTCGTTGGTGGTTCAGCAGCTGGAACAGTGACTGGTTCAGCAATAGGCTCTGCTACAATGGTCTGTGTAGTAGGTGTCGGTTCAATTAAAGATGGTGCAACATCAGGAACTTTGTCTGCTTCAATTACTGCAGGAGCCACTATGGGCGCAACCACTGCTTCGACTGTAACGGATTCAGGAACAGCAGCATTTTTTGGTAAAATCGCTGGAACAGTGGCTGGTTCAGCAACAGGCTCTGCTACAATGGTCTCAGGATCAGGAACAATGGATGCTTCAGATACTGCTTCGACAATAACATGTTCACCAACATCTGAAGGCTTTTTTATTGGAACTGCAGCAGGATCTGGTAAAACCGTCTGAGTAGTAGCTTTCTGATCTGCAATTGGTTTTTCAACTGCTGGTTTTTCGACAATAATTGGCTCAGGAATAGTTGATGGGTTTGCCGTGGAATCAGGAACTGGCTCTGTTAGATGCGTTTTTTCCGTTAAAGATGATGCGACTATTGGAGCTTTTGTCACCTCTGTCTCTGCCTGCACTTCAGGTGAAGAAAAATCCATAAAGAGTGGTGGAGGTGCGAAGGCAAGATCTGAGGCACTATCATCAGTAGTAGCTATTTCAGTAACTGTGTCAGATATAGAACTTTGCCCAGCAGGCTGTGCTATTTCTGTGGACGATGAAGTCGCTAGAGAAAGTTCAGGTGATTCATTTACATTTATCGATATCAATGTTTCAACATTTGGTGTTGGCTCGACAGTTTGAGGCTTAGAAAGATCGTTTCCCTCAGGTTTTGCAGCTGCAGGTGAGCTGATAGTCTCTGACAATTCAACAGGCGCTTTTGTCTCAGTCGGAAGGACTGTGTCTGCATCTAATTTTGAAGATTCTCTATGAGCATCCGGAGCCACTAGCTCGGCAACAGTTGGCTCTATAGTAGCTGCAGTTACAGCCTCGGGAATAACTTTATTGTCAGTTATTGGTGAAGGTGGCTCCATGATAGCGACTGGTGTGGAAAGTAAATATTTTGCAATAGGCGCTGTTGGTGAAATAGACGTTTCTTGGGCAACGGTGGGTCCACTCACAATAACTCTTTCTATTTTCGTTTCTATATAAGCTTATAAGCAGTAAGTACGTTTTTATTCTTGATTTTAAATATAAATACCTTATGGATGTTAATTTTTGCAAAGTGCTGGCTGCTGAAACGTGTTCAAACCGGAACTGCAAAGAAACCAGAAAAAGTAAAATATGTTAATTCGTTTATTGGCGTCCTTCAGTTGGGTCAATGGTAGTTTAACAAGAAAGAAATAACTAATCTGATAAAATAGAGAAAATAAAAGAAATGAAAGTGAAATGGTAGAGAATAACAACAAAAAGTCGTCATTCTTATGTTAACCATAAAATCAATAGTATTGCCCTAGTTTTAATTGGTTTTCTTTAAATGGAGCATGTTGACATGTTTTGTTAATAACGTTATAGTTAATAAAACAAAACTTTTAAAAATATTAAGTTTCCAAGTATTACATGAATTTAACACAGTCTAATGATTTCTCACTTTTCTGTATTACGTAATAATCGTGTATATTTTACATATTTTAAATAATGCTTGATAATATTATTTAAAATTATAAAAAAGCTCTGGTAAAGCTTAAAAAAACTTAGACAAAACCTTTATGTATATGACTGACTATTTTTTAATATTAAGATTACTTTTAATTACCCGTTTTACTTCCGTTAAGGTTTCTTTGTTTCTTCACAACCACACGATTTAAAAGCAGACTTTTGACTGACAAGGGTGCAGAAAACGTTTGTTTTCTACAGCTCTTTTCATCAGTTTTCCAAGAAGCCAAGCAAGTGTTCATTGAGGAAAATATACGTATATAAATAGTTAAGAATATATGTCTTTTTTGATGACCTCAAGCACTTAAAAGTGGCAAGTATTTAAGAGAAAAGCAGGGAAAGATAAATCAACAGGTTAAGCACATGGGTTAATGTTAGCTATAAGAATATCTTTTAGAGGAAGGCAAGTATGTCACCCTAATATGTGTGGGAAGAGCTTTAAGATACATTTTCTAGGTCGCATGTGTTAAAGTGAAACAGTAAATACCATAATTTAATTTGCATCTAAAATGTATATTCCATTAACTCGATTTTAAATATTATTCCGTTGCTCCAATTAAGTATGCCTCGTACCGGAAATGCAAAGGTGTAATAAGTGGCAAAGCGACTTAATTACAATCTTATTAATCCGCAAGAACAGCAAGAAGTCAATATTATCTCTCTGTCCGTCTATATGTGTGAATATGTACAAAAGGTCTCAGAGATAAAAAACTTTAAAATGCTAATTAGGAATAATACCTCTATCAGAATGGTAATCTGTATGCAGATTAAGTTTGTTATTTCATATCGATATTGAGCGGCGTTTCTTCGTAACTCGTATCCACACTATAAACCCCAACCATTCCAAACTCAAAATTATTAAGGACTAATCCGTTCCATTCCCATGTTCCATACCAGCTCTGGGCTGTCACAGAAAATATGTCTGGTGGTTTCATCTTCTAGACAGAGCCTCATCTGAAGAGTCCGATAGGCAATTTTATGTAGATGGTATCTAACAGTGTGGTGGCCAGATAGTAAGCTACCAAGAGCTTTAGGTCCGCTCTGCCAAGACCTTATGCCATGGTCGAATCCAGAGAGACGAAGCTCCGGAAGGGAGAACCAGTATCTCCTATGTTCTCCTGCAGCCTATTTGTTTATCATAGTTTTGATTGTGGACCAACCAATACTACAAAACGGCGCAGAAGATGTAGTCGTGCTAGACCATCCACACCCGAGTGTCCAGGCACCCAGCATAGCACGACTTTGTTTCGGGCGGACAGGGTTTGGAGATAGTTATGGCAATCCCTAACCATCCTGGAGGAGATGCTCCAGGATGACAATGCCCTAATAGCAGCTTGGCTATCTGAAAAATGCATATGTTTGCTGCCCTAGTTCCCTTGAAAAGGACACTAAGGGCGCAGATCTCAGTGGTATGAATCTCCGCTTAAAAGACGCTGGGCCAGATGCCCATTGCGGTAGAGATTCTGGTGTTGGGTTCAACGATTCCAACATCTACACCCTACTCAGTTTTGGACCCATCCGTGAATCATTGTTGCCACCGGGGGTTTCCACAGGGGCTGCCATCAGCCCAAGTCTCCCGACTTGGAAGAAGAGATCAAAATTTCTTGTTATAAAATAGTTCCGTCATAATAAGATCATAAGATCTGATCTGGAGCAGATTGATACGTCGGGAAAGGATATATAAGTGCGGCATGAGTGTCACTTGTTTAGAGTCCAGATGTGATCTGGATACGTAGTAGACTCTGCATGGCTGACTTTTTGATGAAAATATGCAGTGGTGTGAGTTCAAGGACTGACTCCATGACAGCTGTCAGACAGGTACACATAGCTCCCGAGAGAGAAATGCATACTAGTCTTTGAAGCTTGCTGGATTATATATTAAATAAAATAAAAAAATATACAAAAAACTATGTGTAAAATCTTGAACCGGAGCATATCTTTTACACATAAATTACGTTAAATTATATATTTTCTGAATATTTATTTTTGCGAATTAAATAAGCTTAAAACTATAAAAACCCCAGTTTACTTACGTTAATTTTCCTCTATACAATAACTAACAAAGTACATATATGGTTTACATTCAAAAAACGATTTAAAATTCATATATTGTATTTGTCGCATAAATACTCTTGGTTTATTCACTGTTAAGAAAGCACATATCGCTTTTCCAATGCACACATAACTTGTTATTTACACAATCCTGATTACATACAATGTATTTATATTGGCCATGTACTGCTGCTTGTCAACAAATGCGAGTACAAAGACAACCAACCGAGTATCCAACTAGGATCCAAGCCTCAGAGCGGTTACTGCCATTCAATGTCTGACGCAGTGACAGACTACCCCGACTAGGAGGACTCCTCCTTGTAGCCATTCAAGTGAAACACATTAGCTTGAAAAAATGTAATCGTAAAGAACTAAGAAATAAATCTTTCAATTTTTCGAATGAATAAAAGGAAGAAATGCAGCCAAATGTAAAGCAATGCTCAGATGCAACACTGCCACACACACACACACACACACACACACACACACACATACATACACCCTCATGCAACATACGAGTACATACCTTCATATAGATATAGCAGCTCTTGGAGAAGGTAATCACACTCTGCTGCAATGGGAGACGACTTGGAGGAGGAAGCGTAATGTGATCTGCGTACAATTTGCAGCCATCGTTTAAATCCCAACTCACTTGAGACTTTTGCAAATAGTTTTTCATATGAACAGGAAGAATTCTCAATATAGCGAAAAAAAAGTATAATAAAATAAAGTATAAATAAAGGAGGGCGCAATCATTCGCACAAAGGCAAACGCTTGTATAAATTTGGAAAACAATCGAAAAGGTGGCCAACTTTGGAATACCCTTCATCCAAAATGTTTTTCGCATCGGAGAGTTGGAAGAAGCTTGCAGTGAATGTTAGTTAAAAATGTCGACGTTTCTTTTTTTAATTGTCCCACCTGACTCTCTCTGAGAAAGTTGGTAGTTCTAGATAGTTTATTTAAAAAATTAAAGTTAAGCTTTAAAGAACTATTTTTAACCAAACTATGAAGAATCATGATAATGGTTCGGGAATAAATAAACGATAATAAAGAATTTTTTAATTTTGAAATATATAAATATTTTTCATGAAAAGGCGACAGATTTATTGAAGTAAAACTGTTTAGGCGCCATCGTGACTTTCGAAAGGTGTAACTTTGAGATTCTGTTAAGGTGAACAAAAAGTGTTAGACTGAAAAGAGAACGTGGAAGGAGAAGGTGCCGAGTGTTAACGACAAATCGAAATCAAATTTTAATTTGCATGAAATCTTGTTGCGATAAGGCTTAACTTTTCTTCAACTCAACACAATAACACAAAAAAATATTTTTTCGGGTCTCGAGGTCAGACTATGTTTACTATGTTTTACCCAGAACGTCAGGGCTTTGACATAACCTCAAAAATTTTATAAAATGTTTTTTTCCGAGTCCGGGGATCAGACCATGTTTGTCATATGTTTTTGGGGTCGCTGAATCCGAATCAGTCGTCCAAAAAACAAAAGCGTGTCAGGTTGTTGACATAACCTTCAAAATATCCCATTATCTAAGCTATTAAAGCGCTTCTACGTTTTGACGTTAGCCGTATATTGAACAAAAATCAACCCAATTCAACCCAATTTTGTATGATTTTTTTTGAGGTTATGTCGAAATCCTGACATGCTGGGGTTTTTCGGACCTCGGATTTGGATTTAGCAACCAAAGAAACATATAATAAACATGGTCTGATCCTCGGACTCGAGTGAAATTTCATGTTTAGGGATTTTTGAGGTTATGTCAGGACCCTTACGTGCAGGGGTGTTTTGGATTCGGATTCAGCGACCCCGAAAACATATAGTAAACATGGTCTGATCTCTAGACCCGAAAAAATATTTTTTTGTGTGGCTGTGTTGTCTTTTGCGGCAATGAGTTCCGCGTTCATTATGACATCCTGGCGCTGTATTCCAAGCGCATTCGGAGTACAAGCGCAATTCCATGGCCGTTTTCCTTTCTCCCGAGATTTTTCCATCGCAAGGCGAACTTAAGAGTTGGTGCACAACTGCATGAAATCTGATGATTATATGATATTTACAAAACATTTTTAGATATACCTAAGCTTGAAGCCAGACTGTGGATTATTTATTTATTATTATTATTTATTGAATTATGACTTTTTTATTTGAACTGATGACATCCAAAATTTCGTCATCAATTATGACAATTAAAACAGGGTATAACAATTTAAAAGTAAAAATATATGCAAATAAAACAGTTTTGTCATCAGGACATTTTTGGACAAGAAATTTAACGTTTTACGAGTTTTTTTAATGCAATATTATTTGATATGCTGTTTTTTGGGGAGGAAGTCTCAAATTGGTAAACATCTTCTTATATATTTTTGATTGTTATACCCTGTACCCTGGCCGTAGACGTGAAAATCCGGGCCTGGAGTGTGAATGTACCGTTTCCTCTAAGGCACCTTTATCTGGACTCACAACAATCCCTTCTTCTCCCCACCCCTCCTGACGGGCCAGTGTTTACAAAATGTGTTTTATGTTTGTAGCAATTGTATGCAAAAGAAGTAGGCGTGGCAGACACCAAGTCCTTTATAACTAAATACATATTTCATACTATCTAAACCTGTGTGTAAGATGTTCTGAACTAAAGCGCTGTAAAATGTTCTCTAAATCTTGTTGTATTTTTCTCGACCATAAATTAGTAATATAAAAAAAAATCATGAAAATCGACTCTTTGTTCGAGTCATAGTGAGAGAAATTTTTAATCCAGCTAAAATTAAAAAAAATTAGGATTATGTAAATTTGAGTCAAAATTGTTTTATATTCGATTTCTCAAGTAAGTGGTTGACAGAAAAACGTAAATTGGCCATATCTCCCACTGTGCTACGTTAAAAAGTTTTTTGAGAAAATTTCTAGTTTATTCTTATTTTGTTCTTCTATTTGAATACGGACAACAGTAATTTTTACAAGCTCGTCGTTTATTTTTTTTTTTTTGGGTAAAAATTATTTGTTGACCTCAATTTGATCTAACTCGTTTCCAATTTAATTATAATCATACGTAATAATGTTAAAGTCTAAAAATGTGAGGCATATTTTTTAAATGTAATTTGGTAAAAATTCTTTAACATTTGTCTTTCAGTTAAGAATTCGAAAATTAAACTAGAAACAGTCACTGCAACATTACGGGGAGTACCGCGTCAATATATAGCTTAATTAATTCCTAGCCACAAACTGCACCATATTTCGATCGGATAGCTTCTTTAGTGTAAAAATTCAACACGAAATTTACCGACATGGGAAAGTAAAACGATATCGTAAAATTTGCGGAACGGGATGAAGAGACGGCTGTTCAGAGGGATGGATGCAGTAAGGACATAACTAGAACGCTGCCCGAGATGATAACAAAAATATCGCAAAAAAGATTTTATGGCTTGTCATACATTATTTTACCAGTTATAATACATGGTAATAAATATCTAAATACCTTTTTAATACAGGGTATAAAAATCGTTTACATTCACAGAAATACACACACACACATATACACATACTACACCAATGCTGTCGGCAATAGAACTAAGTAGTGGTAAAGATTGAATTGGCAGTTCAATTTCACGTATTATTGACATTTAAACGTAAGAATTGGATATATAGTGAGAATTAGGATAGAGATGGCACAAGACAGGAGTTTAGCAGATAGTAGACAATAGACAAAAGAAATCAGAAGGGACGGGACTAACAGACAAAGCTGTCAATTATGTTGCATTATAAATCAATTGTGTGCTTGGGAGAAACCATAGCCGGAAGGGACAAGTTTTTTACAATTTTGCATACAAATTTATTTCGTTTGGTGTTAATGCGGCAAACTGTGGGTAGGACTTAAGAAATGTATGGGAGGCGAACTTAAAGTAGCTAAAACTAAAAGTTTGTAGCTGAAGTAGAAAGAGAACTAATTGCGGCTGTTACCGAAAATATAAGGTTGTCAAAAAAGTCATGCGGTATTTTTATTTAATTTTCAATTGTTCATAAAATTGGTTATAATAATGTGATTTAAGTCAAATATGCGCCGTTTTGTTCGATGACGAGTTCCCAACGAGATGCCAACTTCATAATGCCCCACTTATAGAAGCTCGCTTCCCTATTGTCAAAAAACTCGGAGAGCCAATTTTCACAGGACTCTCTTGTGGACAACTTCCGATTACCAAGCGCGTTCGTCATGGACAGAAATAGGTGGTAATCACTTGGTGCGAGATCCGGACTATACGGTGGATGCAAAAGAACCTCCCATCCTAGCTCCCGGAGCTTCTGGCGCGTCACCAAAGATGTGTGTGGCCTGGCGTTGTCCTGATGGAAGACAATTCGGCCTCTGTTGATCAAAGATGGCCTCTTCTGCATGAGTGCTGCATTCAAGCGGTCCAGTTGTTGGCAGTACAGGTCCGAATTGAGCGTTTGACCATAGGGGAGCAGCTCATAGTGGATGATTCCCTGCCAATCCCACCAAACACACAGAAGAACCTTCCTGGCCGTCAATCCAGGCTTGGCCACCGTCTGGGCAGCTTCCCCGCTTTTCGACCACGACCGTTTACGCTTCACGTTGTCGTAAGTGTGGCACCCATACATCGAGCTTCTTCTTCAATCCAAGCTTCTTCAAATGGTTTATAACGGTTTGATGACTCATGCCCAGCTCTTGGCCGATGTTACGGCTGCTACTATGCCGGTCTCTTTCGATCAATTCAGCGATTTTATCGCAATTTTCGACAACAGGCCTTCCGGACCGTGGCGCATCTTCGATCACCTCTGCACCAGAACGAAAACGTTGAAACCATCGTTGTGCGGTGGAAATGGAAACTGTATCGGGTCCATAAACTGCACAAATTTTATTGGCAGCATGAGATGCATTTTTGCCTTTATCGTAGTAGTACTGTAAAATATGCCGTATTTTCTCTTTATTTTGCTCCATGTTTGCGACGCTATAACTCACGAACGACTATAAGCAAACAACAATTAATCAAACACGTGTTAGAACGTGAAAAGAGCCAAAAAGCTCTAGCGTGAACCGATGCGACGAATACAACTAGAACTACGCGCTTGCAAAGACAAGCTTGCGGAAATACCGCAAGACTTTTTTGACAACCTAATATATAGAAGTAGTGGATTCCCTTCCAGAAAAAAATATACAAGAAAAGGCGTCTACGCTTATACAAAAATTATAATCTAAATATTTTTATAGTTTTTTTAAGTATATGAATATACCATGTATGTAATTTTAAACGTACTTTATGTTTGAGTATAAAATAAAAAATATAAAAAATTTAAGTATATATTTTATTTAACAGTGCTTTAAGCTTTATTTTAGCTAAATAAGTTTTAATTAAATAAGTTTTGTCATCATTTTAACAATTATAACGAAAAAGAAATACAAAAAGCGTAGCTTCAGGTCGCAGACCCCGACAAAAGTGAAGTTAAAAGCTTTCTATCTATCAATGCACATTGGGCCAGAAATCCGATTTTTTGACATAAATTCAATAAAATCATAGAAACCAAATACATTTTTTAATCCATATTACAATAGCGGCCAAAAGTATTTTGACAACACTGAGCGAAATATGTTACAGCTTATTTATTAAAATTGACAGAAGCAACGAAATCCATTTCACTTTTGAGAAATCTATTATAAGCTTTAAGTGAGCAAAAAATTGCATTGATAACGATTTTCATTTTTTTTTTTTTATATTTCATTTATAATGTGAGATAATGCCTTTTTGGGTGGGAAAAAGTATTTCGACATTGCGATCAATTACAATTACTTTGATTCCCGTGCCGTATCAGCAACGTGTGGCAATTTAGAAGTCATTTACATTTAAATGCCTATACAAAACCATTTACTATTATAACAAACTATGAGGCAAAGCGAAACTTAATTTAGTTAGTTAGTGCCATTCATAGGGTCAGTCCTTGAACTCACATAACTTCATTTTCATCAAAAAGTCAGCAATGCAAAGTCTACTACGTATCCAGATCATAATGGACTCTTAGCAAGTGACACTGGTGCCGCATGCCGCACTTATATATTCAATTCCTGACGTATCGATCTGCTCTAGATCAGATCTTATGATCATGGAACTTTTTCACAACAAAAAATTTAGATTTTTTTCCCAAGTCGGAAGACTTGGGCTGATGGCAGCCCCTGGGAATGCCCCGGTAGCAACAATGGTTCACGGCTGGGTCCAAAACTGATCAGAGTGTGAGTGTTGGAATCGTTGAACCCAACATCAGAATCTCTACCACAATGGTCAACAGTCCCAGAGTAATGGGTGATTCATTAAGACCTTTTATTTTTTAATGATTTGGCAAATGGAAATTTCAAAGGAATGATGGGATCTTTATTTATGATTTCGAAAGGATATTTTATGACATTTATTTTTTAAAAATAATCTCGTTCAAATGTTGGCCGCAACTGCGTATTAAATGGTCCATCCTGAAGGTCAAATTTTCCATGACTCGTTCAAGCATTTCTACTGGTATTTGGCCAATAACACGAGTAATGTTGGCTTCCAAGGCCTCAATCGTTGCTGGTTTGTCAATGTAAACTTTTGACTTTACCTAACCCCAAAGAAAAAAGTCGAGCGGTCTGATATCGCACGATCTTGGCAGCCAAGGTAAGGGTCACGTACGCGAAATTAATCGCTCACCAAATTGACCTCGCAATAGAGCCAATGTTTCATTCCCAATGTGGACCGGAGCGCCATCCTGTTGGAACCAAATGTCGTCGAGATCACGGGCAACAATTACAGGCAGCAAGAAGTCCGTTAACATGGTCCGATAGCGTGCGCCATTGATGCTAACGTTCGAACCTTGCTCATTTTAAAAAAATACGGACCAATGATTCCACCAGCCCACAGACCGCACCAAACCTTTGTTTTTTCTTGGATGTAATGGCAGCTGGTGAACCTCTTCGGGTTGATCTTCTCCCCAATTACGGCAATTTTGCTTATTCACGAAGCCGTGGAGCCAAAAGTGGGCATCATCACTGAACAAAATTTTGTTCGAAAACAACGGATCTTCATCGATCTTATCAAGAGCCCATTCACTAAAACGGCGACCTGCAGGAAGGTCATTTGGCTCTAATTTTTGCCTGAATTGAATTTTGTATGCTTTCAAGCCAAGATCCAAATGTAAAATGTGCCAGGTGGTTGAATACGACGGGCCAAGCTGTTGCGATCGGCGCCGAAGCGATTACTCGCGGTCATCGTGAACATTGTCCGCTACCGCCGCTAAATTCTCCTCACTACGTGCTGGATGTGGTCGATTTGGTCGTGTATCATTAAACAATGAATACTGGGTTTCAAATTTGGTGATGGTGTTACGAATTGTCGGTTCGGTGGGTCGATTATGTTAACCATAAGTCAATCACAGCGCACGAAAAACATTCTTTGCAGAACGCTGATTTTCGTAGTACAATTGTACAATTGGTAAACGTGTTGTTCGGGTGTAAGTCTTTCCATGATGATTTGCCAATGAATACGAAACAACTGTGCCTTTGACAGCTGTCATGCATCACGCGTGATCCACACGAAAATCCCTATTGAAAAAAAAGGTCTTAATGAATCACCCTTTATTTCAAGCGAAAATTCATGCCATAGAGATCTGCGCCCTTAGCATCCTTCTCAAGAGAACTAGGGAAGCAAACATATGCATTATTTCAGATAGCTACGCTGCTATTAGGGCAGGATGGTTAAAGAATTCCATAATAACCTTTAAACTCTGTCCGCACGGAACAAAGTCGTGCAATTTTGGGTGTCTGGACACTCGGAAGTAGATGGTAACACGATCGATGACGATGTAGCACGATAGATCGAGATACTGGTCCTTCCAGGGCTTCGTCAAGCAAAAGTGCTTATCAAACCTCTGGGTACGATCAAGACAAAAGGTCTTGGCAGAGCGGACTGAAAACTCCTGGTAGCACACCTATCTGACCAGCACCCTGTTAGATACCATCTACAGAAAATTGGCCTATCGAACTCTTCTGAGTGCAGACTCTGTCTAAGACTATGAAACTACCAGATATATTCTCTGTGACTGCCCAGCGCTGGCATGGACAAAGCCTGTATATAATCGATGTTTCACAAAAGCAATGAAAACCTTGAATCCTTTAGTATGTATGAAGAAAATATCAAATAATCTTTAAATATAAGAATACTAGTGCAAGGATATGACAATGATCATTCTGATGCCGAAAATGAAATTCTCTTTTAGTTAGAATTAGACATAATTTAGAATAATTTGGTAAGCCCTCTACCACTACAATGGAATTAAATCCGAAATCTAATCAATCTGAAATTAATCTCAGTTTTATAACTTAGAGAGACAATATAAAGTCTATTAATTAATTTCTTGATTTTATGCCATAAATTTGGCTTCCTGGCCCAATGTGCAATGTGGGGTTTCAAACCCCCCTTGCCACCGGTCGCATAACTATGCTGGCTAAAACAGGAAAACAACTTTATATCTAAAATCCAATTTATGCGATACGTTTTGGATAAATGTGTTAACATGCTAAGCGAGAACTATTTATTTTTTACCAAAACTACTCATTCGTATAACTATGAATTAGAATGCGGGTGTTGCCGCCCTGCACGTTTAAAAACAACAAAAACAACAAACCGAAACAACAGAAATCAAAACAAAAATGCCCGAAACTTAATTGGCGTCATTTTGCACGCAGTCACCGTGGGCGGCAAATCCCAATCAGAGAGCTATATAGAAGCGGAGCGTTGAGTACGCGCTGAACGCTTCCGGGCGTATTTTGCTAAATTGCAAATATTTTTCAATTCGCATGCATCAGCAGCTCCAAAATGCAAACAATTTTGCCTCGCAGCCACGCATACACTGGAAAAAAAGATAAAGAAAAATCAGTTCAAATGATAACAACAAAAAAGCAACAACAAAAAAAATGTGGAGCAAAATGTTCGCTGATCGATTTTTTTGCGCTGTTCTAGCAGTTTTTTGGTGCTGTATGGCAACGCTGTGCGGCGGTGCCGTTGCAGTGTTGCAACTCTGGCGAAATTTATTTTCGGTTTGATTGGTTTTTTCGTGCTTAATTGCACATGGTAGGCGGTAGTGGCATTGATGTTGTTGGCTGGTTGGATTGGGTGGTAATCCCCAAAAGCATTTACAGCCTCAGTTTGTTGGCTGTCAATGCGTGATGACGACTGACGATTGACGACCTCGACGAGGCCACCGTTGTTGCAACATCCAAAGACATAGTAGTTGCGTTGAGTGTGGCAACATTGGCTTTGCTGGTTGAAAAGTCGCACTCACCACGTACTTTAATAAATTATTCAAATTAACAAGGGTCGAGCAGTCAGTTCGTCGGTCAGACCGTCAAAGTGACAGTCAAGTCTGTCAGTCGGTTTATTTGACATGCATTTGGGCGTTGAATGGTTGAGATGAAGCTTGTCAACACTTTGCGGTCACAGGTTACAATAATACTGGAAAAAAATCGTTTCGAAAAATCAATACAGTATGTCAGCGTTTTAATACTCTCTCCTTGAAGTAACGTCGGAGCCTAACTGGGTCTAGCAAGCAATAACAAATATTAAGATAATAAGATCTTAATGCTAAATCTAGCCTGGTATAGAATAGACTTTCTTCTTTTTAACAACATTCCACAATCGACCATCTTTTACTTTTTGCTCATAAAAGATATACTCAGAAGTTTATATATTAGGCGGTAGAGGGCGCCAAAGTAACTACTTAGCCATTTTACGTGATTTAAGTACAGGTTAATATCGCGAAATTTTCAGTTAAAGCTCATCGAATATTAAAAAACTTTTAACCTTTTTCTGCTTGATAATTTTGCACTTCTTTTGACTAATTTAGTATACAAAATTTTTAAAATTTTATTGCTCCACATACTACTGGCTCAACGTAAGATACCCTTTAATTCCATGAGCTACAAGTCAAGCTGTCAAATGCAAAATGTTGCATATTGCTAAAAATTGGATTTCACCCACACAGTTATGCTCATGTATGTGTAAACTGAATTGTGTATAAACAAAAAGGTAAATTTACTGCATATTTCAGGCATATTTATTTTTATTTCCATTTACATTTACATTTCAGCGTAGACCGCCAAGGGGCTAAAGGGCAAAAGTGCACTGGGTCTGGGTATATTCATTGGTAGGCTCGGCTCTTTTGGTTCACAACTTTTGACACTTGACAATGATTGTTTTTAAAACAAGTGATAAATTATGTAGTGCAGCGGCAAACGTGTATGTATACACACACACACTCACACACATGAGTATGTACTATATGTTGTACATAACTATAGGGGCCACAACAATAAACAATGTAAGTTGAACGATTGTTTACTGCAACATGCAAAAGCAAACAAACAATTCTGAAACAACTTTAATAACAAGAGGGAAGGGGTCTGAACAAAATACAAATACAACAAAAATCTACAAATGCGCCTATTTCATTTGCTATAAAATATTACTTTGTGAACAGGAAAAGACGTGATGTCCATTGTGAAACCCGTTTTATATGGTGGAAATTCAAAAGCAACGAATTTTTAAGATTTAAAGCACTGCGCAGGAAAGTATGCTATGGTTTTTTAATGATCATGCATTTAATTTTTTGTATGGAATGTAAGTAATCTAATGTGGGTCAGGTTAGCTTAGATTAAGTTGGGGCGGCAGTTGGGGCTGACGTCCCAACTCACTTAGGCCAAGGAATTGCGATACCGCTAGAGTGAGCTAGTTGAGATGTCGCCTATAAAACCTTAAAAGCCTTTTTGGACTCTGTTCAGAGAGCTGAGATAAATCGTTAAGAAAGCGTGACCTAAGGAACCAAAATCTATGTACTGCCCAGCTCCAGGACAATGGCAGAAGAAGTGTTCCACCATCTCCAGCTTCTCCTCATCGCCACAGCTTCTACAGAAGTCATGGTGGGAAGCATTCAAATTGGATGCGTGGTTTCCCACCAACCAGTGTCCCGTGACGGCACGGATAACATTTGAGCACTGGGCTCTATTCAGACAGCAAAGTTATTTGGTTCTTTGCTGCAGTATGTCGGCCAAGTTGGCCGCGAGATTCTACACGTGTTCGATGTCCAATTTCACTTTTTGTTTGCGAAGAAATTTCGTATTCTCAGTTTACAGCTAGCCATGGATATGCCCAGACTCCTTCCTTGTCTAGTCAGTTCATTCGCAATTCTGTTTCCCTCAAAGTCCCTATGACCCATATGAGATGACTAAGAAACAGCTCAGCCATCTCCCCTACAGACAAACGGCAGTTATTCACTGACTTCATACACGAAGTGATCGAAATTAGGGACTTTATAACCGCTTAGCTGTCCGAATAGATACAAATGTTTTTATTTCGAACTTGTAGGTTTCTTATTGTTATTAAAGCCTTCCGGGAGTGCAGTGAACACTGCCTGAAAAACACTGCAGTGGTCCGCGAGTCGAAAAGCAGTTCTAATGTTGAAATTCTCAATGTAGACACCTCCGCCTACACGGTCGTCTAGCTTGAAGCCGTCGGTGTATACCTTTATCGAGCCCGCTGGGCCTGGTACACCTGAATTTCACTCCTCCCTATTTGGAATATAGGCTTTGAATTTAGTTGCGAAATGATCCTGCGGTATGCAGAAGTTCTGTACTTTCGGTGCATAAGTGGGTTCCTCTTAAGAATCTTTATGACCATATTTTGTTCATTCAATTTTTTCACCTCTCTTATGCGTAAAGCTGATACAATAGAATGGGCTGTTGCTTTCCCTACCTTGTTCAGTGGTAGGAGGCTTAGAATAGCATCTAGTGCATCGTTTGGTGTGGAGGCGTAGGAGCACCACTAATGGTAAGCTCGGCGGTTCGCTGAACACAACTCAAATTTTTAAGGTTAGTCCCCTTATCTAAGGTAGGCCACCAGATCCAGACTCAATACATGAGTATGGGTCTTACAATGGCAATGTACAGCCAATGGACTTTGTTTAGGGACATACCCCATTTAAGTCCAATGGCTTTCTTGCATCTATATACCGCGATCGTGGCCTTTTTTTGTCTAGTATCGTTTCTGATGTTGTAGTCGTACTCACGAGGTATTTCTGAGGTTTAGCTGTCTTATTTGAGAAACTTAACCCGTGAAGGTATGCATGGTCCATCCGCTACCGTGCCATCAGCGTATGCAGTTATTTTGCATCCACCCTCCTCCAGGGTACGCAGAAGTCCATTTAAGGCGACGTTCCAAAGGAATGGGGACAGAACTCCGCCTTGCGGTGTTCCACTACTTACATATATTACTATATTGAAAGCGCCAAGAGAGGCTTGGATGACTCTGCATTTGAGCATCTTAGCAATGAGGCTGAATAGCCATAAATCCATCCTAAGCTCCCTCAGGGCGTCTATGATGGTGTCAGATGTGACATTATTAAAGGCACCTTCAATGTCTAGAAAGGCCACTAGTGAAAATTCTTTGTCATGAAGTGACTTCTAGAGCCGTCTTTGTAGAGCTGCCTTTTTTAAATGCATGCAGTGAGTCGGACATTTGAGACATTTTTTATGCAGCTTTTGTCTTCTGACTCTATATATAACTTAGAACCTTAGCAATGAATTGGCGAACTGCCCTCTTAACTATAAGTATCAAACTTATCTATAACTTCACATTTATGACTATGTACAATTACAATTTAAAGTTTTTAAAAGATTAAATCATTGCGAGAATCTAAAGGGTGTCGTCTTTTCAGCCTTCGCCTATTTGTATTTGTGGCTAGGGAAGTTGCAAGTTGGCTTGGATGATTAGTAAGCCTATCCCTATATCTTGAGCTGTGTCGTCCGATTAGTTCTGCTATGGTAGGGATGTTGAGGTCATTATGCAAGACTTTGTTTCTAACAAACCATTCAGCTCCAGTCCATCTTCTCAGGGCCTTGTTTTGCATTGTTTGCAGTCATTTTATATGGGTCCTCGCAGCAGTTCCCCAGAGCGGTATTGCGTATGTGAAGACTGGGGCTACAATAGCATTGTAAATTGTTCTTTTGCTACGAAGCGACAATTTGCTAGAACTTTTCAGCATCCAGTCCAATTTTTTTAACTTTAATTTACAGCTTTTGACTGTCTGAGTGATATGTGGGCCGTATGTCAGTCGTCTGTCAAATGTGACTCCCAGATATTTTACTTTGGTGGCTCTTGGTATCGGAGATCCCAATGTGACCTCAGGGCAGTCTCCTCTTCTGGTGGCAAATGTGATGTGCACTGATTTTAGTGTATTAATGGCTATACACCAGCGTTCCGTCCAGCTCTTGAACTCGTCTAAATATGCCTGTAGTAGTTCTGATGCTTCAAGCTCAGATGGACTGCTGCTCAGTATTGCCGTATCGTCTGCGTATGTTGCTAGCAATCCAGAATTAGGTGAGGGCAGCGGCATGTCTGCCGTGTACAAGATATATAGTGTGGGGCCGAGAACACTTCCTTGAGGAACACCTGCTCTTACTTGCCGAATCGTTGATATAGCTTGTCCTTTTGCAACTTCAAAGCTTCTTCCTTTCAGGTAAGAGGCTAGCAGTTTGTAGTATTGCGGGAGAGCTGCTCTTATCTTGCTCAGGAGTCCCACATGCCAGACGCGATCAAAGGCCTGTTTGATTGTCATGAAGTGAATTCTCAATTCCAGAGATCATCGAGTGTAGAGCCGATTCAGTAGAGCTGCCTTTTTTATATGCATGCTGTGAGTCGGACATTTGAGTGTTCCTCAGTTGGAGGCCAATTAGTCATTCCATCGTTTTATAAAGAAACGATGAAAGACTTATTAGCCGAAAATCATTTGTGATTGAGTGAATAGCTTTCCCTGTCTTTGAAATATAAACTACTCTAGATACAAACCAAGCTTTGGGGATGATCCCTTTGACTAGTAGTTCTGGTGAAAATATCCGTCAACCACCGTGCGACAAATTATCCCCCCGTGTTGTAGTCGCGCTGGGATAATATCGTCTGGACCCGGCGCTTTATATGGTTTGAAAATATGTATGGCCCATTCAACCTTGTCATAAGTAACCAGGTTTGGGATGATAATTATTATCATTAGTTTTTCAAAATTTCTGATGAGCAGTTTATCAGTACCTTATCCAGCTAAGTCTTACCCTCTAAGTCTTTAGTTTGAGCAGTTCATTGATTTATTAATTTTTACATTTATATGTTCACATATTAAATAACAATTATGTAAATGCAATCAGTATATAGTCATATGGTAAATAATATATAGGTGAAGCTTATCTTAATTTAGTCTTAAGTTATTTTGTGCATTCAAGTTTAATTAGACATAATTTAACAACAAAGACGTAAGTAAACTAACTTAATCCTTATGCCTCCGAATTAATACCAGCTTAAAGGGCAGCTTTTAGAATCTCTATTTACAAAATTCTATTGTTACTTCATTAGATTCATCTACAACCATTAGCAGCCATAAACATGAATAATTTAAAGCCTTTACACTTAAGTTCTTAACAAACCCAATCAATGTTCAAAAGTTTACCACAATTTAAAATGCAACAATTAAAAATTATAGCGCACTTAAATTAACAATATTTACTAAGTAATCGCAACTAATGGTTAAAGTTAAATGCTAATAAAGTAATTAAGTGCCACTTTTGCTTCCCCTTCCCCTCGTTGCACAACAAATTTTCATGCCCATGCTCCACTTCCTGTGTCCTGTGTCCGTCTTTTCCATTTTCTTTTCTTGTGGTAAATTAACTTGAATGCCGCAATGTATTTGCCGCTTTTCAAGCCAATGAAAAGAAATTTTCCCCTAGCAAAGGGTTAACCCAGCCAGCCAAGCACACACAAATCTTGCGCGTTCCGAGCAGCTAGTTTGGATACGACGTACTGACCCCATCCTTTGGCTCCGTTCGCGAACTTCGAAGTTGCCGCTGCAACGCCCTTTTGGCGCAGCACAAGGCGCGTAACTTTTATCATTAGTCCGCTGGGAAATTTAACGGGCACTTAAGTTTTTCACTCGTTTTCAACTTATTTTTCTGCACTATTGTTTCGCCATTTTTTTTCTTTTTGGCTTGCTTTATTTTATTTGTGTCTTGACCAAGTTGGAGCTACTTGGCCATTTTTTATGCCGCTGCTGAGATTCTTGTTCTTCTATGTTTTGTTCGACGACGTTATACTTGGAAGCGCCATATTTTTGGTTCGGGCCAGTTTCAGCTGCTGCTGTCACCTTTAACTTCCCCAGACAGCATCAAGTGCGTCGTTGTGCAATGTCCCTTGTTCTACTATTTCGTAATTCTGCCAAGTTCACGGATAACTTCGCGACCGAACAAGATGCGAATTTATTTTATGCGCTCTTTTGGCCAAAGTTAAGACGAAGAGTTGGCCAAGAAACATGGCTACACACATCTAACCCAAAGGTTAGCAGCATCGTTTATTTCCCCCCATTGTTGTTGTTGTTACCTTATTGTTGCAATTTATTTTATTGTATTTGTTGTTGTTCTTTTTTTTAAGCATTTAATTTAGTTTGCAGATATTTCTTTTATCTGCTGCCGTGCGCTGAAAACTACATTCTTGAATTTAATAAGTTTAAAAGTTTTTAATACGAGGCCTAAAACTTTTTCGATTTCGTTTTTTCCCCTTACATTATACCTAATGTTAACAAAAGGTAAATTTTTATATAAATTGGGCCATTTACTGGCTCAGTTTTGTTGTGCGGTTTCGTTAATTTAGCAGTTTTATGGATTTTATGTTTTAGACAGACAAGCTGTAGTAACCCGAATAAGTATGCTAACCTTTGGGAAACTTTTTGCATTTTTTGTGTGAATTTCTTTAGAAATATTACTTGATTAGCAAGCGGCTTAATACTGTGGGAAAAATGCAAATAAACAAAGATAATAAAAAATATAATTTAGTTAAATATTTTTATATTTTTGGGTTTATTATAATTGTTTATAGTAGGTGAACATGTGACAATTATTAATAAAATTGTTATTAATTTATCAATTATACTAGTTCAAAAATATTTGTTAGCATTAATATTACATGTAGTTTAAAAAATATTAAATGCTTACCTTTCAAAAAATAAAGTGATGATTTTTAGTTATT
>JBAMAX010003593.1:0-13957 GCA_037043745.1 Chymomyza amoena | reverse complement strand
ATGGCTCCTAGTAGTCGACGGGATTCTGAAACAATTTGAAGGCAGAGCCACAAAACTAATTGCGTATGCTGACGACATCGCTGTAGTAGTCACAGGCATATGCTTTCAACTATCAGTGATCTGATGACAAGGTCACTGGACACGATTCACCGATGGGCCACTAATGCAGGGCTAGACGTTAATCCGGAGAAGACGGACCTACTGCTCTTCACCAGGAGATACAAAACCCGCAGTGGACCCCACCTAAACTAAACGGCTCTCTACTGACTCTGAAAACGCAAACTAGATACCTAGGAGTGGTTCTGGATAACAAGCTGCTGTGGAAGGCCAATGTTGAAGAGCGTGTGAAAAAGGCCAGTAATGCCCTATACGCATGTAAAAAGATGCTGGGCTGCACTTGGGCCTTTTACCCACTCTAATGCATTGGTGCTACACAGCAATTGTTCGTTCGATGCTGCTCTACGGCGTCCTAGTTTGGTGGAAGGCGATAACCAAAACGACGTACCTGAGGCCACTGGAACGCGTTCAGCGACTTGCATCGCTGTGCACTACAGGGGCTCTCCGTTCAACACCCACAGCGGCGCTAAACATCATTTTAGATTTACTTCCGATTGACCTCTACGCGGAGTACTCAGCTCTCGTACAGCTGGGCGCCTAAAAGCGGCGGGTCTTTTTAAGAACATTCGCTACGGACCAGTTCAATAGGACAGGGACTCTCTGACAAAGGCTATGTCATACCGCACCTACAATTTGGGAAAAGGGTAAAGGTGACGATGGAGGAAGACGGTTGGCGTAAAGGCCTTATACCCAGTCACAATACCTATAACCTATTTACTGACGGCTCAAAGATGGAAAAGGGCATTGGTGCTGGAGTATACATTCCGAGCTTAATGTAAGTCAAAGTTACAGGCTTCCGGACCACTGCAGCATCTTCCAGGCTGAAGTATTCGCCGCAATGAAGGCGGCTGAGCTGGCTTGCACCAACACTTCAACTGGAACAAAGATTAACCTCTTTATAGACTGTACATCCTCCTACCACGTACGGGATGCCAGGCAGTCATCCAGAGATTAGCTGCGGCTCGTAAACTGCATATCTACTGGGTGCCTGGACATAAAGGCATAATGGGGAATGAAATGGTGGATGCAATTGCCAATAGCGGTGTTGAGCTTCGGGAGGGACAAATACACGACGTACGCGGACCGATCAAACATCTCTACGTTATGTTGGAGTGCAACATGAAGCGCAGAGCTGAACTAGATGGAAAAATCTAGACAGCTGTCACACAGCGAAAATCATGCTGGCTCATTACGGCAGAAAACAAAGTAACTTTATAATGAAACTCTCACGCGCTGAATGCAGGACCATCACGGGTGTGCTAACAGGACACTGCCTCTTAGCGAAGCATGCGCATAGGATGGGACTAACGGCAAGCGAATTATGCAGGATCTGCAGGGATCCGGAAGTCCCTGAGTCATCTCTAGACATCGTTTGACCACCCTAGGAGAACCAGCGTTTGTCGGTCTAGAAGAGGTGGCCAGGCTGCAAGTTGAGCGGCTACTTAATTTCGATAAAAAAGTAAAATTTTTAACTGACCATCACTTTGCGTAATAACCTCAAATCTGGCACAGCTAAGGACCAAAAGGTCAATGCTAGGCTGCACTGTGTTGTGGCCGGCCAGTGTAACCTAACCTAACCTAAGGCAATCTTTATGGTATGCTTTAGTTTTGTTACGGATAATTCTCCTTCGCGCATCACCGACACTCATGTCAAATTTAGCTTCATCGCTAAATATGATGGACTTCCATTGCTTTTGAGTCCAAGACATCCGTTCCCGAGACCATTGTAAACGCTTCTTCTTTTGGCGAAGCGTAAGTAATAATTTTCTTGGCCTAAGAGTAATTTAAAATATTGAGTATGTAACATAGATAGTCCCTATACATACTTTACATAACTTATATCCAATATTTCACAACTGCAGGCGCGTCCACTGACGCTTAACACTTTTTCCTATTTTATCAGACCATTCTAATGCTAAATTTTTTAAACTTTGGCGACGATCAGCATTCATAATTGTGGCCAGGGCTCTTTTATCACGAGCTGTTATTGCCGATGTTCGGCCTCTATTTGCGATAATATTTTCAATAATGCCATTTTCTTTAAATTTTTTATTATTCCTTGAACGGAAGACTTAGCCAGATTTAATTGCTTGGCTATTTTAAAAAAAGAGTTCCCAGATTTATAATAATCTAGAACTAAACTTCTTATTTCTTTGCCAAGCGGCTTACCACGTACCATCGTTGCTAAAATTCGAATAATTTGAAGTAATAACCCATTTCGTACACTTTGCATTGCATAACTATTGAGATTATGAGAGATTATGACTATAAAGTGATTATGTTACACTGATTGCTTTTGTTTTTATCTTGTTTTAATTCTAAGCTAGGCTAACGCACCGTACGAATTAAAACTGGTCAAATTTTTTTCATAAGTTAAGCAAAGCATTTAAAGAAATTAATCTTGTTGTTGTTGAAGTACAAAAAAATTTTTTTTTCTAAAATTAAGAGAATAAAATGATCTTTCAGAAAAAAATATGTTTGCATGTATTATCTACTTTAGTATTGAAAATATCGTCAGTTAAACATTGCATATGGGTAAAAAAGCTTGCCGTACGAATTAATAGTGGTCTGACCTCGTATGTACAAATGGTTGAAAGGCTGTAGATTGTGATGAAGCAGCCCATGGAGAGATTTTGGTTGCCAACTTAATGCAAAAGTTTAAAGTCATTTGGGTTAATAAACAGTGCTATCAACTATCTATTAAAACAGTAAAGCATAAACTTCTTTGATTGTGGAAAAGTCTAGCCAGTGATGTAACAAATTTTGAGTTATTTGAAAAAACTATCAAAAATAAAAACACAGTCTGTCTTGGCTTTAGTTTTTTTATGACTAATACAAGTTAATATACGTTTCAATTTAATTTAATCTTATTTCTTGACTTTTCTTTCTAATCTGAATAAATAAAGTCTACTATTTCTGGACTATCCTGCAGGAAACCGGCATACTATAATTTCATCTACGCACAGATTATTCGCATGTTTTTATATATTTGTATGTCTCTAGAATCAGACCTAATCAAGGTGTTGGTAGAACTAAAAAAAAATTGATTAATTAAATTCAAACTAAACACAACATAATAAAAATAAAATTCTCCAATATAAATAAAACAATTTAGAAACTATGAGACTAGAAACAACAAATACTTTATGAAATGTTTATTTTTTTCCAAACCAATTTTGTTGTTTATTAACCCCCGACGCGAAAAGAGGGGTGTTATAAGTTTGACGTGTCTGTTTGTTTGTCTGTCTGTCTGTCTGTCTGTCTATGGCATCGTAGCTCCCGAACGCATGCAGTGATTTCAATTTATTTTTTTTGTATTAAAGGTGACTTATGTGCGAGTGTTCCTAGACATGTTTGATGAAAATCGGTCGAGCCGTTTAAAAGTTGTGGGGAGTGAAAGTGGGGAGAATGCGTAAAAAAAAGCAAACGAGCTTGACCTTAAATGTAATCTATACCTTAACAAGAATCTAAATTATAGTAAGTATATTATAATATACTAAAGTCTAACTTAACCTAACCTACCTATAAAAAGTATGAAATAAAAAATTAAATTAAAAATTTAAAAAACCCCCGAACTTAAGTATTTTTCATTAAAAAAGTAAAAAATAATAAAAGAAACTTAATGTTAAAGTATCTAAGAATCTATTAATAATTCTAAAAAAATACGTCGCGTTGGGGGACCGCTCCTAACTAACAATTTAAATACAAATAGTCTAATTAAGTAACAAAGATTAACTTAAAAACAAAATTAAGAAAAGACTTCAAAAACTTTCATAGAATTACTTCAAAAAATTTGCATGTAAGATACGACCGTCAACGACGTCTGCCCTCGCGTGTCCCCCAACGCGACGTATTTTTTTAGAATTATTAATAGATTCTTAGGTACTTTAACATTAAGTTTCTTTTATTATTTTTTACTTTTTAAATGAAAATTACTTAAGTTCGGGGGTTTTTTAAATTTTTAATTTAATTTTTATTATTATTATTTAATTTTAAAAACAAAAAATATTTTCGAAAAAACTTGATTTTCTTCTGAGTTAATTTATAATTAATCCAATACGTATTTTGATACTCAAGGTGATTTCAGTTTTGTGCGTAAACTTAGACTAAATAATTGTGTTCCAAAAATATAATATATATATATATATATATATATATATATATATATATATATATAATATAATATAATAAATAGCATTCATCACTGTAGATATAGTTGATATAACCGCTGAAAAAGTATCCACCAGAACTAGTTACATACTGGTAATTAAAAGCGATTACAGCTCATTAAATGATAAAGAATGCGATACACGGAGCATGCTAAAACAAGAAAGACTGTGAAGAGAGAGAGAGAGAGAACGATATACAGATAACAGCAACAACAATCCCCTTTAGCTTCATTAAAATGATAAACACGCACGCCATTATGTCCTCCATACTAGGAATCCTATCTGGCTTAGCCTATCTCTGCTCCAGGGGTACAAACAGCCGCAAGTGGCATGCAATTGCGGCCGTTGCAGGGAGACCAAAATCGAAAAACAAGCCTGGCTCGCGTCCAAGTATAAGCAGCAATTTTACCAGCCGCCAAAGCTATTATCCTTGCCGGGCACAACCATAAACAGGAGCGGGAACAAGTAGGAACAACAGGAACAGCAGCTCGAACAAGACACAACGTTGAGGTTTTTGCTTCCAGGCAGGCACACAAATTGTTTTTTTGCACATATTAAATTGTAAACATGCATAAATGTTGTTTATTGGATAGTACAACAAGAAAAATAGAGGAAGATGTCTAAGGAACAGCAGCAGGGAGACTAAGAAGTGCCAGGATCTGATAGCACCAGCAGTTGGCAGGCAGTCGAAGAGCGTGCCAAAAACAATTTTACGTTATTTGATGACATTTTGAATAGCGTCGAGTGCTTGCTGCGCATTGAAGCTTAGCGAAAGTGTATTCTGTCAAGGGATATTATGCAATGATATTATTGTGTTTGTCCAAAATTGCAAGCGAAAAAAATTTGGGAACAAGGAGCACCGTCAAATAAACGCCCAGCAGGATATCAAGAGCTGAGCGGAGAGCGGGCGGATTAGGTAGTCAGCAAACCGCAGCGGGCTCCATACGCTGCCAAAAAGCGCCTTTGAGCCGCAAAAATATGTTTGTGTGAAAAGCCTAAAGGCAAAGTGAGGCATGTGGCAAGTACACAAACACACATACACAAACAATTCACACACACATGTACATAGACAAGGCAACAATATTAATTGTACACTGAAAAAAATGTATAAACACATTTCAACCCAATATAAGTTATTTTCGGACTAGTTAATAGTTGTATTATAATTACGATCAAAAGTAACAATGAGGACCTACTCACCCTCTATTCGTTGCAGATTTCATAATTTTCACAGTTTTTTTCACTTTCAAGATTCGTGAGTTAAAAATCAGTTTAGTACAACTCCAGATATTTTCTTTTAAGTATCAAAGCAAATAATATAAAAATTAAGGACTGCAATATTTATTCCGCTTGATCTCTTATTAGAAAGGCTTTTGCAGACTTACTCTTCTCTTTAAGGTGCTGTCCATAATATTTCGTTTTATGAACTTACTTTTATTTTTATCCTTTTGAGTAAAATGTATAAATATTAAAGTTTTTCTTTAAGTGTACACTGAGTATGTTTGCATTTGTGAGACCAGCAACAGTGCGACAATTGAGCACAAATGCCGCTTTACAAGTGCGGCTCACTCGCCATATAAATGCCCAACGAAATCCCTGTAATTATTGTGCACATTTTGTTAAGGATTAGCAAGGGGCATTTATCACCAGCAACAGCTGCTGCAGCTTCGTACTAAATGCATGCCAAGAACAAAAAGAGACAGAATAGGAAATCTGGGCTTTTGGACGAATATTACTATATATAACTATATTTTTATTAAAAGAATGGAGAATTTCCAGCGAAATTAATACTAAAAGTAAGATAATTGGTGATTTAGCGTAAGCTTCTATTAAATGCTGTCTAATTTTGAATTAATAAATTCTTTTTTAAATAGAAATAAATAAGAAAGTCCTTATGCTGAATAATATCTAATTTATCGTTTTTAAACTTTTTTTTGTAATTAATTTTGATTTTAGTTCGAAAAAAATTTACTATTTTGTATAAAAAAAATAAAAAAAATTGCGATAGGCATATTTAAGGAACAATTACAAAAAAAATTGGTTTCTTATGTTATTGTAAGAAAATATAAGAGTTAAAAACATATTAATATTGCTATATTTTTTTAGAAATAGTCCTGTTATTAATTAGAATAAATTGGTTCAAAAATATTCAGTAGCTTAGTCACAATTAAATAAATGCGAAAACAATTTTTTTTATAAGGGAGCCGCAACACATTATTTAAATTTAAAAAATAAATATTGCGAAAAAAAATTTCTTGATTATACATTTAAAATTAAGAAAAAGTTAAAAATTTTAATTTATTTTTATTTCAGTGACATTTTTTATATGTGAAAACAATGTAACGTTTGATATTAAGAAAAAGTCTTAAGTGTGACCATAAATATTATTTTGTCGAAAAAATCGCATTTTATAAACATTCACTTAATTTTTTGGGCTAAATTTTTTTAGCGACCCCAATTTACAGTTTATAATTATTCTTAAGTACAGAATTTTTTAAATAATTACAAAAAAAAAATCTGCTCCAACAAAAATAAATTTATAATTTATTCTCTAAATATTTGAAAAAATATAATTTTTTTATAACATAGGACTTTAAGCATGTTCTAGTTCGTTTAGAATATTCACAAAATTATGATTCGTAAGTCCTGTACACAGCAACTCCAAATGCTACCGAACAAAAACGAATTTCTTTAAAAAAAACAATGGTTCGTCTCGCTTGGTTTCGAACACTTTTGGTTTCCATCCAATAAGAAGGTAATAGTCCAAATAAAACAGAAAAACAATGTTGCCTACAGAAAATGAAGCAAAATATAAGAAGAACGCAGTTATCAAAATAAAACGAGAAAAACCAGTGTTGCCTCTAGATTCGACAACTTCAAAGAATGGTGCTTAGGTAAATTTTAAGAGCATTTATTAAATATGTTATAAATATCTATATTGATTTTGTTTAAATAAATTTAAATTTAATTTGACTATACCAAATTAAATGTTAATTCATAGGTTAAAGTTAAACAACAAAACAAAATCTTGTGTCTTGTAGTCCCATGTACTTAAGAATATTTTAAGCAGCTTTTATAGGCAGTGTCAGTTTTGACTGCCTAAGAAATAAATAACGAACAGCCACCATAATAATATTTCCTCTATGCAACATGTTCCCTGCTTTCGCTTTATAAGCTTACGTTCCAAACATTTATATTTGTGTATTAACATTTTCATATGATGTTAACTAACATTTGTGCTAAATTTAGTATTACTGTTAGATGTTAAACAGATTTTGGATTTATACGCTATGTTTACATAGTTTTATCCTAAATTATATTGGATCGAGTTGTTTGGCTCCAATACAACACACAAAAAGCCCCAAAAAGTTTTCGTATAATAGCTTTTGCGTATGTTTGTGTAAATATTTATAGTGTTGCATAACATAAGCCGCATGTTTTGTGTGTGTGTGTGTGTGTGTGTATGTGATATAACAATTGTAATTGTGGCTCTAAATGTTCGTACACTCATTTGTTGCAAACTTCAGTTGTTGCAGTTGTTGTGACAAATTGCAACAATTTGCACATTGTTAACATTTGTTTATCACTGCTGTTTAGCCAATAACTTCGGATATGAAGGGAAAATATTTGTTTGAAACTGTACTTTATCTTTACCAAGCAGTTGCATAAATGCGTAAGCCATAAATTTTGATCCAGGCAAGTTCTAATCAGACAAACATGCAACAAAATTTTAAATGTTAAAGTGCACAAATGTTAAACAAACAATGCATGAATCTGTATAATGGAGTATAAGCAAGGCAAATATACACAAAAATTGAAACTCCAGAGTCTAGACACAAACACATAAACATATTCTCGTATATCACTGCCAACAGCTTGCGACGAAAAATCATTGCATTAGGTAATAGCAGTTTGTACCAGGGCTGAAAACGTTAATTTTTTGGGAAGCTCGGCGCGCTGATAAAACCCAAAAAAATGCTTGAGTTAGGACCCAGAGCGTTCTCTGAAGCAACATTTCACCCAAACCCAAAAAGTGTTTTTGATTATCTTCATAAAATGTATATGAACAAAAACATGAAGATGATGAGCGTAACTTTCGACAAAATCAGCAAATCAAGAAGAACACATTAAATCGTACGAAATCTTGGCAGCTGTAGAAGAAATAGAAAACTTAACAGAAGAGCAGCTTTTTTCCCAACGTACTTCTCCGATTTTGATGATTTGGTAGAGCTCCTAGCCAATAGTGACCGTGTCAAATTTTATTGCAAAATTCCTTTTATTTATCGAGTTATTGACTTTTCTTTTCTTCGACAAGCCATATTTCCTAAATGAATAAAGATATTAACGCGAATAGACATAATTTTAAATTAAAAACAAAAAGTATTAATATATATATTAATTTTTTATATTTTAAAAATCAATTTAATCTTCTATTTTCAAGTTTTAATGTAATTTCTCTGAAAAATTTTAGAGTAAAGCTTATTTTTGTGACTGTTACCGAATGTCTAAAATTTATGTATGAGCATAAATCTTCGAAGTTAAAAAGTAATAAGTTGAAACTTTATATGATTTTAAAATCAACTTTAAAAGTAACAATGAGTGTCATGACACCGCTCTAGATATTTAAGATCGACGGTCATAAAAATCTGTTCAGATTTTTCCCATCAACTCATCTTCGCCATTTCACAAGCTATATCTCAAAAACGTTTTTGATCGTCGACCAACCAATACCACAAAACGGCGTAGGAGATGCAGTCAGGGTGGAGGCACACATGCTAGATCGTCAGCGATCGCGTTACCATCCACTCCCGAGTATCCAGGCACCCAATATAGCACGACTTTGTTCCGGGCGGACAGGGTTTGGAAGTAGTTATAGCATTCTTTAACCATACGGGAGGAGATGCTCCAGGAAGACAATGCCCTCCATTAGGGCTTAACTATCTGAAAAATGCATATGTTTGCGCCACTAGTTCCCTTATGAAGGATATTAAGTACGCAGATCTCTATGGCATGAATCTCTGCTTGAAAGACGCTGGGCCAGATGCCCATTGCGGTAGAGATTCTAGGGTTGGGTCCAACTATTCCAACACCCTGCTCAGTTTTGGACCCATCCGTGAACCATTGTTGCCATCGCGGGCTTTCACAGGGGCTGCCATCATCCCAAGTCTCCCGACTTGAGAAGAGATCAAAATTACCTGTTGTGGAAAAGTTCCGTGATCATAAGATCTGATCTAGAGCAGATCGATACGTCAGGAAGGGAATAAATAAGTGCGGCATGACCAGTGTCACTTGCTAAGAGTCCAGATGTGATCTGGATACGTAGTAGACTCTGCATGGCTGACTTTTTGATGAAAATATGCAGTGGTGTGAGTTGAAGGACTGACTCCATGACAGCTGTCGGACAGGTACGCATCGCTCCCGAGAGAGATATGCATACTAGTCTTTGAAAACTGCTGCATTTATTGATGGCCACAGTTTGCTGCGTCTTGGGCCACCACACAAGTGCTGCATATGTGACGATAGGCCGTACCATCGTACGGTATATCCATTCTACAATATAATATGAGGGCTGAAGCCCCATGTGCTGCCAAAGAATTTTCTACAGGCCCACATGGCTCGAGGAGCTTTGGAGAGCACTAGAGTCACAACCTACTTCGGGTACATAAATAAAGAAAAATGGTATTGCATGTTTTAATTGTTTGATTCGATTGCTATAATCCGTTGTGTTTAGGATGAGTAGATGATTGGTCTTTTGCATCATATCCTGGCACTGGGGTCGCCTGTTATGTCTCTAGGCCTTCTCACAGTTACCTTGCTCCAACTAGGAGCTCAAGGAAATATATACATAAAAAGAAAAATTATGTCTTTTTCGAATTTCCTTCTAATTAATATTAAGTTCCCTTAAGAAAATATGCAGAAAACTGAATGTGTAGCGAACTTATTTTGCATCCCTGGTTACAATACTTGCATTTGCTTTGCCACAGTACGTATGTACATAAGTGTGCAACTTGGAAGCAAGAATGAGTTTTTATTTTTAATATTTATTTATCAAACAATATGCAGCTGTTGCATTTCCCATACGCATTTCCACCTGCTTTGAATCTAATGCCAAACTTAATGTGCCACTCTATAAATGTGCGAGAGTTTGGGTGCGTTTATAAGTATTTTTGTCTGGCAATGCCATAAGAGCGGAAATAACATCTAAAAGAATAGAAGCTTCTTTGACTTTTTCGCAGACAAAATTAAAAAAAAGGCTAGAATTGAATTTGCACAACAGGACACATTACTTTGAGTGGTTTTCCATTCTGCCGCTGCATCTTATCTTCTGAAAATATTAAGTTCTACAATTTATTAAATTCAATTAAATTAACTGCTAAAAAACAAAAAATAATAATTAATTTGATACATTTTAGTTAGAGTATGATGCTATAGTTCCTTTTAAATTTTATGCGGAATCTTACGGAGTCCAAGTCTTTGAAGATCTTAATGGGTGCAAAGGGGCACAAAGCTCTAATCAACAAAGTGCCTTTTTATTGGTTGTGTCAAAACGACGAGCAATGCGCTTTGCGTAAATTTTAGTTGTTCGGCTAACTCTTTCAGTTGCTATTACATGTGAATTATGGAAATATATTGTAATTAAAGTATTAGCTCTATTTGAATGTAAATTAAAAAAATATAATATGGAAAGCATAGAAAACATGTATGATCACTTGAAAACTCTGATTAGGATTTAGACGTGGAACACACAAAATTTTATTGAATAAAGAAAACAAAAACAATATCAGTAATCTTTATAATGGCACCATAAAAGGCATAAACACTATTGAGAGACGTCCAATGTCCTGAGCTGCTCAATAAAGACTAACAGGTGGTGATGCGCAAATATTTCGCGATTTAATTAATTATTTAATAAGAACATTTTATTCAGTAGTAGCCACAAATATATATAAACGAAAAACACGTTTTTTTTTAAATTAAACCGTAACGCGCTATGTTTAAAAACTGAAATGAATTTTGAAGCATTTTTTTTTTTTTTTTTGCTTTATGCATCGAACTACATCATTAGTTTTCAAAAATCGCTGAGGCAGTTTCCAGTACCTTATTCAGCTGGACCCTTTGCTTTTGATAGCAATCTGCCTTACTATGCATTATATTAGACATATTTCGATCTCTCTTGACATGTTTAAAAGTAAGCATTTTAAAAATTAAACTGAAATCATAAAATTAAAACTCTAGAAAAATACAAAAAAATGTTTAAAACTGGCAAAAAGAATTTATTTGAGACTAAAATTTATTCCGCCATAGTCAAATGATTATTTAATTAATTTCATTAGAAAATAAATCTTTTGGATTTAGAATGTTCGAAAGAGCTGTCTTTCGACGTAATTAGTGCCGCCTTGCGAATTCTAATACTTTCATAATGTTCTTAGTGGTTAAAATTCTTCATTTTAAACTATATCTTCACTGTTATTTATTCATCCAAAAAACGTAATTTAAAATTTATTAAAAAAAAATGGCGGACGTAAACTCGGGCGCGGACGACTTTAGGATACCCTGTACTACTAGCTTGTAATAAAGTCAGATTTCTTCACAAAAAACCAAAAACAGAAGAATTTTTAAGCAAAAATTTTTTTTTTGACCGATCGTTCCTATGGGAGCTTTATGATATAGTCAACCGATTTCAATAAAATTTGACACAGTGCTTAAATACCTTAAAAATCTGAATGCCAAATTTATTTCAAATATCTTTACAAACAAACAAAGCACATCGAATTTTGTATAAAAAACGTGTTTTTGGACCGATTGGTCCTATGGGAGCTATATGATTTAGTCAAACGATTGCGATTAAATCAAGTACAGTGCTTAGGAACTATAAAATACTCACGAATGTCAAATTTGGTCCCAATATCTTAACAAACAAACGAAACACAACAAATTTTGTTAAAAAATCGATTTTTGGAAGATCGGACCTATGGGAGCTATATGATATAGTCAACCGATTTCGATCAAATTTGGTACAGTGATTGGGAACTATAAAAACTTGCGAATACCAAATTTCGTTACGATATCTTCATAAACAAACGAATTATTCATCTTAAACGCTTTTTTTTTGTCGAGGTCGTCTCAAACACCCCCATGGGAGCTATATAATTTATCCCCGATATCAAAAAAAAAAATAAACTTGCCTCCTATGGAATAATATGGGATCTAATGCGAAAGTTTGGTAACTCTAGCTCTTACCATCTCTGAGATCTAGGCGTTCACACGGACGGACGGACGGACAGACGGACGGACGGACAGACGGACATGGGTATATCGACTTCTCTATTCACCCTGATCATATTTTAGGTAACTTTGGGGTGTCTCCGACGTCTCCTTCTATATGTTACATACATTTTCGGCTTGCACAAACTTAATATACCCTTGGTACCATACGGTACAGGGTATAAAAATATTGTGAAATTAATAAAAAAAATGTATTCTGTTTGGAGATAAATTTCACGGCAATTTTGGTCCTCTTTCCACATCCAAACTAAATTTGTTAAACTAAGCTTTTAATATTAAATATGCCTTTGAGCAGGAGCTCCAGTTTCTACGCCAAGTAATCATTTTCATATTATATATTTGATTTTGGAAAATGTTAGGAAATATTAACAGCAATGCAAAAGTCTAAGACCAGCTGTTGCAACTGCAAGAAGGATGAAGATGTACGTTGGCATCAATTCCGCCCAGTTGGTCCTATCTTTTAGTGAAACAAAAGTAGCCACCCACCTAAGTGCATTTGTATTAAAACGAACGTGTTCCTTTGCCGAATTCCGTGTGCTTCTGTGCAAGGACTCTGTGCAACTGTTTTATTTATTGAGTTCTTGTAGTGTCCTTATAATTTTTGTATGTTGTCTCGGCACGTACATATGTGTATTGGCTTCTAGGCATGCCTCGGTCGTTTGGTCGATCCGTAGTCGTGACTGACTAGCTGTAGTTTTCCATAATTTCTTGTTTTGCGCACGGCTGCTCTACAAAATATCAACAGAGATGTCTTCGGCAAAGGTACCGAAGAAGGTTATTATCTTGCAATTTTTTAAAGGTAATCTCATGAAAGAAACCAATTGGCATTGAAACTTGCTGAAAATGGTCAACTCTGGTTTGTTTGACCAAGTATTCCGAAAGAGGTCTTGGTCTTTGGAAGCATTGAATACATAAAGTTGTTTCGTTTTGAAGGCAGTTGAGCAAATAAAATATTGTTGCAGTTAAAAAGTATATATCGATTTTTTTTTTATTATATAATAAACTATAAGTTGTTTGGCCTTTTAGTTCCCCATTTTCTGCTTGGGATTACTTTCCCATGTTTATTTAAGCTTCAAAATTATTTAATTATTAATTTCTCTACAACGAACATAAGCATTTATTAGCTTTGGTTGTTCGTTTCAAAATTCCAAAATTTTGATTTCTTTTTCAATTTATTCTATTGTTTATAAACTAAAGATTAGCCAGAAAAATGTTTTTTTGCTCAAATACAAACCAATCGATCTTTTTTTGCAGCGGATGGTGGCCGGCAATGAGAAATGGATTACCTAGGAGCACAACAGCCGACAAAGATCGGAATCCAACTGCGGGAGTCGGCTTAATCCTTGACGATGTCAAGCACTTATTAAAGGTCAAGAGGCTGAAAA